>JAQPPZ010016711.1:0-14070 GCA_028583015.1 Wollemia nobilis | reverse complement strand
CAATCACATCCACCTTCAAGCTATCTGGCAAGTAAGAAGTGAGTATTATGGGTGGTTGATCATACATTGCTTAATAAGGTGTCATCCTAGTAGTTGTGTTAAAATTGGTATTGTACCACCATTTGTATAAGATACGCCATTGAATCCATTTGGATTGATTATATGAAACAAAACATTGAAGATTGATCTTGAGACATTTATTCACCATATCCTTTTGGCCATTTGTCTATGGGTGATAGGACATGCTTCTTTTCAACTGGGTTCCTTGAATGTGATGTAGCTCCCATAATTTACTAGTAAATATCTTATTTCAATCACTATGGAGTGTGGACTTCTATGGAGTCTAAATATATTATCCATGAAACTCCATGCCACTATCCTAGAAGTATAGGGATGACTTAAGAACAAAAAATGAGCATATTTGATCAATTGATACATGATTAACATTATAATTGATTTACCTCTATATAGAGTAATTCCTTCAATAAAGTCCATGGAGATGTCTATCCATGAGGACTTTGGAATGAGTAAAGGTTAAAGTAATCTTGGTGTACTGGTTGTTTTTTCCTTTTAACGCTAACAAGTGTCACAACTATCCATAAACTATTTGATATCTGACTTTAATCTAAGATAGTAGAAATTACACTTTACCCATTCATAAGTCCATAAGAAACCCATGTGTCCCCCTATCGGAGATGAGTGAATCTTTCTAAGAATCTAGAAAGTTGGGATGTGGGTGGAATATCACCCTAATGCTTATAGTGTAGCTTCCATTGCTTCTATGAATAATTGGGATGCTCCTTTTATGTTATCTACAAGTCCTTAATGATCTTTGGAAGTGTGGTATTTTCCTATCATTTTGACTAAAGTGTCTCAAACCAATCATCATTAAGGATGGACGGTAAATATAGAAAATCCTATGTTTCAAGCAACCTAGAAAGAGCATCAGTAGCTACATTTTCTTTCCTTGCAATAGACTATTTTGTAGTTATATCGTAATAGGTTAGTGACCCATTTGTTTTCTCATGGGAAGAAAATATATGTTCCAAGAGATACTTAACGCTACGATGATCAATCTTGATAGTGTCAACCCAACAAGTATGGTCGCCAATGGAGGAAGAAAAAAAAATAGCCAATATCTCCTTCTTGTAAGTGGATTTGGAAAGATTCCACCCTGATAGGGCATTGTGAAAATAAGTGGACAACCTTCTTACATGAGTACTATCCCCAATACAACTCCCAAGGCATCACTTTCAATAATATTTTTTTACAAAAATTAAGGATGGCTAAAATTTGTGTACAACACATGGTATCCTTCAAAGTCAAAAAACCTACTCAATTGCATTGTTCCATGTGAATGCATCCTTCCTAATCATAGCTATCAAATGGACCACTATATTCCCATAGTATTTCATAAACTTTAAATAATTTCCTATAAGGTCGAGGAATCCCCAAAGGCGCTTCAATATTTTAGGTTTGGGCTACTCCTTCATGACCTCAATCTTTGTTGGATCTACTCAGATATCATATTTGGCCATGACATGGACCAAATATTCCACTTTTTTTTCCCCAAAGGTGCATTTAGATTACTTGACATACAATAGGTTTTGTTGTAGGAGCTTCAAAGCCTTATCAACATGTTGTAGGTGCTTTTCCATATTTTTTGGAGATCAGTATGTCATTGAAAAAGACCAATGCAAACTTTCATGGGTAGGGTTTTGGAACCCTATCGTTAAAACCTTGGAAAGTTGAAGGTGCATTGGTGAGGCCAAAGGGAATGGCCAAGAACTCATAATTCCCATAATGGATCCTAAAAGTTATTTTGGGATGTCATCCTTGTGAAATTGAATCTGGTGATTAACTAAACTGAGGTCCAATTTGGTAAAATATTGAGCACCATGCAACTCATCCAATAAATTATCAATCATTAGAATAGGAAACTTATCCTTGATGGTGATATTTTTGAGTTCATGAAATCCCACGCACGTTCTCCATGACCCATCATTCTTCCTAACCAATAATATGGGGGCTAAAAAAGTACATTGCTCCTAATATTCATAGCCAAGCGAAACCCAATATAATATATAGTCCATTCAATAGGATTTTATAAATATTATTCTGACAGTGATACTCACCGATGGATATAAAAGCAATTTGGCACCTCCTAACATAAGTATGTTAGCTTCTTAAGTTTCAAAATTAAAGGAAACGCAACCACAAGTATGGAAATAAGTATACAATGTTATAACTATGATAATGGCTAAATAATATGCATGAAAATATGATAGAAAACTTGAAACAATGCTCAAGAAATGCTCATATATGAAAGCTCACAAAAATATACAATGCCATGCAATGGAGGTCACTACCTCTCCATTTTGCAAAAATAGGTCTACATTGTATCTACTATTACTCAACCTATACACTCCAAAATCTTCTCTCACTTCTATTCTAAGTACTTATGTATATGTGGAATACATGCACATTTACATCATTGCATATTCTAACACTTGTGCATTTATTACATTGATTTAATAAAGTACTTAAGTCCTAATAAAATCCTAATATAAATATGTACCCATGATGGTACATTAGTAAGGAACCAAATAATGTAATATATTCCAACCCCCCCTATATTACAGTATCTTGTTGTGAAGACTTTTAGTCTTCAATAAGGATCTTTATCTCTTGCATATTCTTCAGCTTGATGAGGGTCTTCTATAATATCTTTAATTCACTTTGCACTATATTTCTCATTGATCTAATTGTAGACCCAAAATTTTGCACCCCTTTCCTTCATACTAATGGATTCGTACCTAAAAATGGTAGGGACAAAAGCACCTACACATCAGATGAGAAACACTTGAGTTATGCTCTCCTTGGTGTTTGTCAATGAATTAGCTGGGGTTCAGCAGGAAACACTTTATGAAAGTTTCCATACCTAGGTAGGGTGAGAGTTTGTTTTTTTCTTTTAAGTATACACCTAAAGTTTGGTAAGATTGCAACTATGCCTAACTACATGCACTTCAAATTTCCATGAAAATAGTAGCATACAATTTATCTAAAAAGGTTGTAAATTTAACTACAATGAAATGATTTTTGTAGATACTGAAAGCAAAAAGGTAAATTTTATGCTATCATGTTTTTGTTCTTTCTTTCATTTTCTTTTCTTTTTTATTGTATTTTATTTTATGGATATGCTTAAAAATAGGAAAGTACAAAATTAAAATTTGAAAAACAAAAATAAATCAGAAGTAAGACCCTTATCGGATCTGAATGGTTGATCTTAGGCAAATTCGGATCTATCAGAACGAATTTAGAAACACATAATAGATTTGGATCTCAGAAAGAAAATTTGGAATGCAACTTTTGGAATTAGTTCAAAACCTGCATTTTGACAAATACGACACTAAAAATTATGATTAGTGGTGAGAAATCTGTTTAAGCCACTACAAGTTTGATCCTCAATGACGTGGTAGTTAGATCCCCTCGGATTTTTTAGTAAACCAAAAGTAAATTGATTGATTTCTAGATCTAATGCAAGCATATATATTCAATAACAAAATAGTAAAGCAGTATAGAATGCAGTAAATAGTAAAGGCTATGATAACTAAAATGTAAGATATGAAATGATGTGATAAACCTGAGAACAATATTTTGCCCTAGCATATGTTTATGTGAATCTGAATGGTTCCAGCAAATTTGGAATGTTACAAATTTCTTAAATTTACAATGGTCAAATTTATAAAGTTTTGCAGAGTAATTTTTTTAAACTTCTTTAGTGAATTTGGATGACCATAACAATCTTTTGAATTCATTTAAAACCTACAATTTGACAAATACATGCAAAATATCTGCACTCAAGGGATATTAGAATTAAAAGTACCCATTTTCAAGATTATCATAAGATAAGAAATTTATTTCTTAGGCATATCTATGCAAATACGAAACTTATAGAGTGAATTCATAAATACTCTGAAACATCCAAATTTGTTGAAAACAAATAAAATTTTGATCTAATGATGAAAAATAATAAAATCAAGATACCAAATCAAAGCATATGGATCGATGGTACCAATTGTCATCTCAACTGATCTCTGGAATGGCGATATGATGGCAAGAGTCTCTCATTAAACCTACAACAAGATATAAAAAGCTCTTCTCCACTTCAACCTCCTACAAAATAACCATTAGGTCCCTCTAAGGGTAGTCTACAACATTGAACAATCGAGGTAGATTGAAGAAAAAACGAGGACAAATATAGGTTAGGGTTGTTAGGGGAAATTAGAAAATTTCCCAACTTAGGTGAATTCGGATGATTTCGAATTCGCTAAGAATATGGGTTTGCCCATATTGGAGGTAAATCCAAACAATATACTAACTAAATTAAGCACACGTTTTATTTGCACAAATTTAGACATCCAAATTTTATTCAATTGTCCAAATTTGCTAAAAAAAAGAAAAAAATACCAAAAAGGTTTTAACGGGTACAAAAAATGAGGCAGAGAGCTGGGGGGAAGCTACATTTCTAAGGAGGGGAAACATGTTTTTAGGGATACTAGGAATTTGAAGTGGGTCAAAATTCCATGGCTACATTTTGCCCTCTTTAGTGCATTTATGAACAATAATTGTGTTAAAGAAAGATGTAGCCGAAAAGGAATTACACTACAAAAAAAATATATTTTTACATATTTTCTTTTACTATTTATTGCCTAGAGTACCCCCTTCGATTTTTGTGAGAAATTTGAAATTTGTTACAAAAATCGAAATTTTCCAAAAAAAAAAGGTAAAAATAGAAAATTAGGGTAAAACCTAATTCATTTTTACCATTGCATTTTGTGAATTTTGTTCTAGATAAAATGACTTCTCCTCTTCTTCGGGTGGATGAAGTGCGAGAAGGTGGAAAAAGAGTAGGCATACGGATATGGGTAAGCCTTACTTTAAAATTTGAATTTTGATTTTTGCATTATTTAATTTATTTTTTAGAATTTTTGATATGGCCGATTGTCGCACAACAACACAGGCAATTTTGGATAGTTCAAGAAAATTTGGGCATCTAAATTTATTTGAACAAGCTTTTGAATTCATAAATTCAGATGGTTTTGATGAATTCAGGCATCCGAATTTTACTAAATACGTGTCTTAATGTGCAAATATAGACAGTTTAGGAGAATTCAGATTTTCAAATTTGACTAGACAAGAATTTGATCTTGCAAATTCGGTCTTGCTAAGAAAATTTAGGCATTCGAATATGTGTTTGCAATGCATTCGAATTAGTGAATTGTGTCTGAATTTGCAAAGGAAAAGGAGATGTACATTTTACTAGTATTATTTTTGTGAATTTTTATTCTTTTATTAATGTTTTTTATCATGATAATTTACTAAATAATATTTTTATTTTTGTGTACAACGAGGTGCTCTCAAAAATAGAGAGTGGTGGTATAAGGGGTTTAAGGATTACATTACATATTTTGATGATCCTAACAGGTCAATTTTATAGCTAGTTAGGCTCCTTAATGTGGCTGAGATCCCACGGATAGAGGTGAATAATTCTCTCCCGATCGAGTTAGCTGAGGGATGATATCCAAGATCTTTCACATTTTGGTTGCCAACAGGTGATATAACATTGACTCTAGATGATGTGTGGAGGATCCTTCATATTCCTATCAGGGGTTAGTTTGTTTATCAGTTGATGACCCAAGTAAATGTAGTACAGTATTTGATAGAGGATCCTTCTTTTCCCATAGATAAGAGTGAGATTAACACTGAGGGATTGATAGCCACAGAGGGGATGTCCAGATTGATAGTGGTGTTATCTGGGATAGTCGTTGGATTGTTGTCATGCCATAAGAGTGGATGACATCTCTCATAGGCTTTGGCTATCATAGTTATAGACATGAGGGAGTCCAACAGGCAGTTTACATGGGGATCATTTGTGCTATGTCACTTATACATGACATTATTTAATATTGTGTATAAGCACAGTCATAGCCTAGTCCTTATCACTTTGCTATAGATGTGGTGTTAGGAGAACATTACAGTGAGGAGGCCTAAGGTATTACCACATTAGTAGGTAGAGGATGGGTGATCTTCTATATTCCAATTTGGCCACACAAGAGTATGCAAGAGGAGTATAAGTAGTTTGGAGGAGGCTAGGTGGGTCATTGATGAGTTATCTGCCCCTTGTATCTATTGGAGACCCTAGCGAGGATAACCTAGCTAAGATGAGAATGGTGAGGAGCTAGATTGAGTATGGCATATACAATGGATATGCTTGGAGAAGGGAGAGATATAGTTACATCAAGTTTACCAAGTTTAGATTAATTTTGGGCTAGTACAAGGGATACCCTTGGTACAGGATTCTTGGTATTGATAAGTGACATGGGATCTGGCTACTACTAGTAAGCCACCCAATCTTAGCAAGTTTACAAATCCAGATGAAGATGACCTTGTGGTAGTACTCCAATATGTATATGACATGGGAGTGGAGGATGGATATCTTGAGTAATATACCACCATACTACCTACTAGGGTTATGCATGATAGAGGCACAGTAGTAGAGCAGATATAGTGAGCATACCAAGTGGCTGCTAGGTGGATATCTACTAGGCTATAGCAAGGAAGAGTTATGACACAAAGGAGTACTAGTCCTCAGATGAGAGGGAGTACGTAGAGATAGAATTCCTCTCAATGGGAGAGAGTCTCTCAAGAGGAGGAGGATATTAGTCAGTAGTAGCAATCTTTATCTCCATAGCAAGAGTTGTTATCATCACCTCGAAAGGACTTACCAGGGAAGGGTTTTGCGATGGATATTGGATAGTCAAGTAGTGTTGGAGAGGTTGCTACTCTAAATATGTAGGTGGAGATATAGGCTAGTCGAATTCAGTCACTAGAGACTCAAATTTCTCAAGCTCATGCTCTATTAGGATAGACTCAGACTCAGCTATCACAGGTGCATGCATAGCTAGCACAGGTGTAGTTACAGTCACACCAGGCACAATCATGATTGCACTAGATGAGAAGTGAATATTCAAGCCAGTGTTCAGGTAGTATCTTCTTATAGAGTGCACTGATGTTGGCGTAGGTAAAGGTGATATTAGCATCACTATGGGTGACCTTCTACTAGACACTACACTTTTAGTTAGTTCTTGAGAGTCATAGAGCTCCATTGCCCCTAGAGTTAGTTGGTTTTAGTCACTCTATATTAGCTTCCAAGTTGATTTCTAGGGTTCCTTATTTTATGGTGCATAGGCCATCATTGTATGATAGCCAAAGTTCTAGAGGCTCTAGGGGATGATATATCGAGGCTTATTTTTGTGGTATACCCCCTAGTGACTGAGTATACTAGTTTTTATTGTGGTATACCAGTCAACCTTATGTACTTTATATACCTTTTTGTGAGAGTAATACTATACTACTAGTTTGGTTTCTGTTTGGCTTTTGTTTTTATGTGTTATGCAAAATGTAAAATATTTTTGTTGTTTTTATGATCTTCATGATCATGCTTATGGTCATGTTTGATTGCTACTATTCTTTTATCATGCTTAATCAAGATATAATTGTAGGAGAGTGAAGTGTGATTTGAAGTAATTGATATTTTATAATGTAGTGTGATTGAATTATTTGTAGAAGAAATATTATTTTGGAAATATACCCTTACAATTTTGATCAGTCAACAATAGACCTCGAGGATGTGTTCTTGTGTATGATCATTTATGGAGGCTACTCTCATGTTGGTCATGCAGCGAATCATGTGTGAGGTTTTTTTGTAATGTTGACATAGAAGGGTTATGATCCAAAAGTAGTTTGAGATTTATTTATTGAAATTGATATAGTTTATGATAAGTAATGTGTGACCATAATATTAATTTTGATTTAAGCTTAAGAGAAGCACAATGCAATGTAGTTGATTAAGCATAAAAATTGGATAGAGATCTTGCACTAGGCATAAGATTCCTAGTGTGAATTAAATGAAGAGATTTTATTAGGATTATCTCATGCTATCATCGTGAAGTCTATATGCAACTATATGACCAAGAAATTATGCATGATCAATACAAATTTTTGTATATGGCAAGCAACCATGCAATAAGATAAAATGAATGCATTACACTAGGTGGTAGATATGAGATGCAATATTAATTGGATTTAGAGCCAATTTCTTATGCTAATAGTTATACAAATCCATGAGGATATGGTGACTTCAACTAGTCAAAAATCAAGGAGAATCTTGGTCATTTCAATATGAAATTAATTTTATCAAGAACCAGTGTATGATTTGTTGTTCATTTTCCATATTGATCTTAATTATGATGTAAAATCTCTCAAGGATCAAATGTGTGTGCTTATGAGGTTCATTTACCAATTTTGAGTGAGGTAATGATGAAAATGAACTTTAAGAATCATCGTGTGTGCAAATGATAATTTTTTTTACCATGATGTTTGTACTTTGTTAGACTTAACTACTTTATAATACAAGCCACCAAAAGCTAGCTTATCCATAAGTGAACATTGGTCTGTATAAAATAAGATCGCTAATATGATAGACATATTACCATGCGTAAGACTACCCCATTGCCAAGAGGATTTCATTCAACCCATTGTTGTAATGGGGATCACCCCATGATTTTTGAATAACTGAGGAATTCTAGGGATTCAAGCTCATTACCCCCTTATTTTCTTTTGATTTATTTTAGTAGGGATTCTTGTTCATTTTTTTTGAACAAAGAGATTTATTTTCTTTGTAGTAAAATCATATTTTTTCAAAGGATACTTGCTCATATTAGTGAAGGAGCAAGGGAGTTTATTGCTTTGGGTAGGGGGGATCTTGTCCTTTTGCCAATTCTCAATATTCTAGATCATGCACATGATAGGATAGCAAGGGAAAACTTTTGCTTAGAGAGCTAGGACTACTATGTAGTATCATATTTATTTATGCTAAATTATTTTTAAGATGTGTAAGTGTGTTTTGGTTCAAAAAAGTGGTAAAATCAGTTCCCAAAACTCAAAATTTTCTTTAATGAGAAGTGATTTTGGTTCAATAGATATTTCTATTCAATATCAAGAATCAATATTTTTTTTAAATGTAAATACTATGAGTGGTTCAAGATAAGCTTTGAATTCATTTCAAAGAAAAAACCAAGATTGACTATGAATCTTGACAACATTGGTCTAGATTTTAGGTGATATAATAGTTGGATGTGACTATATGCCATATGCAATTAGACCAAAAAATCATGAGATATATAGGATAAGTGCAGCTATATGAGATATGATTTATATGAGATGATTAAAATTATGAATTAAAATAAATGCAAGAAATGTGGTAGGTACAAAATATATTACAACTATGTACAATGGTGAAACATGATCTTATGCATAATATCATTTAAGGTTCATTATATTCATTGGTTCCTTAAGGTATTTTCTATATAAGGTTGCCAAATGATATGCACCTGATCCAAATTTTTTAGTTATGATAAATAGACCTAACCAATTTGGTTGAAACTTTCCTTTAATATCTGTTCGAGCATTGGTAATTTTTTATTTTTTTAAGAATTATGTCTCCAAACTCAAAAGATCTAGTATGGACTTTCTTAGAGTATGATATTTTGAGTTTGTCTTGATAAGTGTGAAGATTCTCTAAAGTTTTTATATTTCATCTAATAATTCTAATTGGCTTAATCATCTAGCATGATATTCATCTCCTATTTTAGCATCTTGAAGCAAGTTTGGTGCAAATTTAGGGACAGGTTTGTGCCAGATCAAAGGATAGAGATTGAGCAGATTTGTGCTATATCGAAGGACTATGTTTAGTACAGATTTGATATAGAGATTTGAAGGTGATATAGTATAGAGGATGATAGTCTCCAGTGGATAGATATCCATTAGCCAAGGCAGGGAGGATAGGTGTCTTCAGTGGATAGATATCCATTAGCTAGAGTAGTGAGGGCAATAGTTCTTCTAGAAGATCACCAGTCATAGCTAAGGAGAAATGAGTTCTCCTATGGATAGAGATCCATGAACTTTATTAGGGGATCTCCTTTGGATAGAGGTCCATAAATATTGTAATAGAGAAAGGATTCCCAAGAAATTGATTAAGAAAATTTTAGTGAAATATTTTCTTCATGGAGTAGCCCACATTGGGTGAACCACGTTAAATTGGTGTCTCTATTGTGTGTGGTAATTTATGCATTGATTTTATTACTGATGTTGATATTTATATCTATACATGACATAATATTGATTGGGAAATAAAAGTAAAAAGTGATTGTATACTGTTCACCCCCCCTCTCAGTATAAGCTTGTGTTCTTCAAATAGATCTAAACAGATTTAAGAGTAGGTTTTATTGATGATTTTTTCAAGCTTTGTGTTAAGTCTTGGGGCAGATCTAAGCAGATTTTTTAGTTCAAGATTTGTTTTAATGCTTGGGGAAGATCTAAGCAGAGTTGAGAGCAGGTTTGATTACTGATTTGATTAAGCTTTGTGCTAAGGTTTGGGATAGATCTAAGCAGGTTTAATTGATGATTTGATCAATATTTGTGTTAAGGCTTGGGGTAGATCTAAGCAGAGTTAAGATCAGGTTTGATTTTTTATTTTATCAAGCTTTGTGTTAAGGATTTGGATAGATCTAGGTAGGTTTTATTGATGATTTTATCAAGCTTTATGTTAAGTCTTGGGGCAGTTTTGATAAGAGATAAAAAGCAATTGAGATAGATTTTAGCTAACCTTGTAATAAGGTTGGTACAAATTTGAGACAGAGTCAAGAATATAATTTGGATCTAACAAAGCATAGAGGATAGTAGTCTCTAGTGGATAGAGATGCATAAACCAGAGCAGTGGGGATAGAGGTCTCCAGTGGAGAGAGATCCACAAGCATAGAGCACTGGGGGTAAAAGTCTTCTAGAAGATCACTAGGTAGAGCAAAGGGGATAGAGGTATCCTATGGAGATATATCAATAAACCATAGCAATGGGAAATATTTCTCCTCTAGAGTGTGATCCATGAACCATTTAGGAAGATAGAGTTCTTCTGTGGAGAGAGATACACAAACTAGTTGATGAGATAGAGTTCTCCTGGATCAAGTTCCATGAACTAGAGCAAGGGGAAAGAATTATCCTATGGAGAGAGATCCACAAATCAAAGCATAGGGGATTGGTGTCTCCTTTGGATAGATTATCATAAATATTTTAATAGGGAATTGATTCCTAAGAGATTTATTGAAAAAATTTAGAAGAAATATTTTCTCCATGGAGCATCCCACATTAGGTGAACCACGTTAAATTTGTGTCTCTTTTGTGTGTGATGATTTGTGCATTAATTTGATTAATTCCATTGATATTTTCATTGATAATATTGGATATTATTTTTTAGGGAAGAAAAGTAAAATTTGGTCTTATAATGTTCACCCCCATCTCAGTATAGGCCTATGCTCTTCAATTGGTATTAGAGTGGGTTCCTTCAGAAGATTCTAACAGCTTGAAGGAAGATAGTATAGGAACACAAATGGCATATCATAATGGATCTTCATAAAATAATGCATAATTTTTCAATGGGAAAAATTATGCTTTCTGAAGCATAACAATGAGGACTTACTTGATGGCACAAGGATATGAAACATGGCAATCAGTTGAGGATGGGTTCACACCTACAACTAATCCTCTCACAGATTAATATGGTAAGCTCTTACATATGAATAATGTAAAGGCTATAGATGAAATATTAAGTGGATTATGTGAAGCAAAATTTGTGAAAGTTATGCATTACAAATCAGCAAAAGAGATTTGGGAAAAATTGAAGCAAACATATGAGGAAAATAAAAAGGTCAAGATGGTAAAACTACAAAATCATAAGAAAAATATTTGAAGATTTGAATATGGACTATAAGGAAGACATTGTTGCATACTTACTTTGTGTGGATAATATTGTTAATACCATGCATGGACTTGGATTTGAAATTGAAGAATCCGATGTTGCTTAGAAATTTTTAAGGTCACTTCCTACAAGGTATGATGGTAAATTTTCAGCTATAGAAGAGATGAAAGATATTGAGCAGTTGACTATGGATGAGTTACATGGAATTATCATAGTCTATGGGATGAGAATAGTAAAGGATCCCAACTCCAAGAAAGAGGTAGCCTTTAAAGCATAAACTAATACAAAGGATAAGAAACCAGAATCAAGTGGTGAGTCAAGTAGTGATGAAGAAGCTAATTATGGTAGAAGAAACAATAAGGATCCAAGAAAGCACAAAGGTATGAAAATAGTGAAATTTTTCAATCGTGGAATTTTTGGTCACTATGCATCTAATTTTCTAGAAGCTAGAAGTAGTAGAAGTGAAGAAAAATAGGATCATAAGAAAAAGGAAGAAAGAAAATTCATGTATGAAAAGAAAAACGGGTTTGGTCAAAACAAGCATGAAAAGAAGTTCTTTCAAAGGTACAAGAAAATTTTCTATGTTGATAAGGGAAGAAAGGATTCAAGTTATAGTGATGAAATACCCTCAGATAGTGAAGAAGAAGAAATTCTATTTTTGACACTATAAGAGGAATAAAATGCTCCTGTTGAAGATAAAGTTGAAAAGTGTGAAGATGCTCTTGAAGATCAAGAAGTAGAACAAGATTCAGAAAATGAATAATAAGGCACTGTAGATCTAGAAGCAGAACTTATTGCTACTCTTAGAGAATTGAAAAATGTTAGAAAGCATAATTCAATACTAAAGGTTCAAGTTCAATAATGTGAGGAATAAAAATTAAAACTTATACTAGACCTAAAAAACTCAAAAGATAAGTCAAGGAAAATTAAAGAAGTCATGAGTGAAAATCTAGAAGCAAAAGAGTTAGAATGTGAAAAATTAGAACATGAGGTAGTTTCACTAAGGAAGGAAGTGAAAGACTCTAAGGACAAGCTACATAGATTTGGGAAAAGTTCAAAAACTTTGGATAATATTATCAATGCACAAAGATCTTCATCTATCAAAATAGGACTTGGTTTTGAAGAAGGACAAGGGAAATAAGAAGTGTCAAGCTCAAGCTTAAAGGAAGAAGTTTCAGAGGAAGATATTAAAGGTAAAATTGAGACTTATGAGGATAAGTTCAATAATAGAAGCTTCACTAAGAAATAAAACAATGCACAAATAAGGAACAAGAATCATCACAAACAAGAAAGGACTAAGAGACCAATGGATTAAAGGTAATATTTTTTCAAAGGATCTTGTTTCTCATGTAACAGGTTTGGTCACAAGGCTATGAATACACGGTTCATGGAAAGAAGGAATATGATTTTACCAAGAGGAAATTCAAATATGGACATCTCTTTCAAGTGTATTGCTACTCTTGTAATTGATTTGGTCATAAAGCAATCCACTACATGATTCATGATAGAAATGAGTATGGCTTCACCAGCAGGAACTTCAAGATATTTGCACCTTCTAAGCAATACAACATTAAGTGTTATAAGTGGAATAATTTTGAGCATAAGGCCAAGTTGTGTATAACAAAGCTTCCAGTGATAAGAAAGAATAGGGACACTCAAAAGAATCAAAAGGGCATGTTGAGAAAGAAGGTTGACAAAGGAAAAGAGCATTGTATGTTGGGAGTAGTTTTACTCCCACCCTAAAATTAATCACCTCAAGGAGAGGATATGTGGAGGGGGCTGATCTAAGAGCCTTATATTTAGTCACAAAGGAGTCCCTTTGCCATTGATGTCAAAGAGAGAGATATTTGATTAAGGGGGAGAGCATTTAGTTAGGGGAAGCAGTTTCTTATGGGGAGCGAATTTGGAATCAAATGGTTTTGAAAAAGGAATTTTTAGAAAAATTTTAGAAAAGGGTTACCATCAATGACAAAGGGGGATATTGTTGGAAATTTTGAGTAATTATGTTGTCATTGATGTCAAGTGTTAAAATCTAGCAAAGATCATCTTAGTGCAAGGGAATTGATAAAAAGAGGGTTAAAATATTTATATTTTAAGCCCAAGATATTTGGTACAAAGCCCCACATGGTTGGCCAAAAGGTGGTCTAAATATCTTGAAGGAAGAAAATGTTTAGGCTCCAAAAGAAAATAATATT